>VZUI01040134.1:0-15935 GCA_013401135.1 Cettia cetti | reverse complement strand
AGAAGAACAATGTTTTGTAAATATAAGGATGTTTACATTCTTTCTTATAGGAGGGGCCTTCTTCTGATGTCCCTCTGGGATGACCAATTGATTGAAAAGTTTACCTTTGTGTTACCAATCAAACTGGCCTCTGACATTATGTATAAAGAGGAGCTCATCCCACAATAAAGAAGAACCCACTGACCACTTTCGAAAGGAGCCTGTCTCTTCTGTTCATGACCTTTGCGACAGCTATTCATACAAATATGCATGTGTCCTTCATACAAATTCAGCAAATTCCACAATTTGTGAAGGAATGTTATTCATGATTGACAGCAATGTGGGAGTCAATGTCAAGTAGATTGATCATTTCAGATTTTGCCTACAAGGTGCCTGAATATAAATGGCTTTGTGAAATAACATGCCTAACTCAGGCATAGAAAAACACAAATTAATTTGGTTTTCCCTTCCTCTGCAAGAGGGAATAAACATGAAGAGAATTAACTTAGGGAAGAACAGCATCTTAAAAACCAAACAGCAATATGATCTTTAGACTATAAACAATTAAGTGGAACTGAATGTGTATTTCCTCTCTGTTCCCACTCAACACTGGAAGGTCTGTCATTCTGAAACTGCAGAATATCTTTAACTTGTGAATGCAGTAGACAGGCCCTCCCAGACACTCAAACACAGGATCATTTTAAAACTGCATTTTTTTTGAAAAAGCATGCTCACAGCTCTACTTTGATTTTTGGTGCTTTCTTCCTCAGCCTTCCCTCAAACTTCCCTCAGAAGGGAATGGATTACTCTGGCACATCACAGTCACTTAAGTGCCATGTCATATAGTAGGAGGCCTGATCCTGAGAAAGTTGAAAAAATTTCATGGTTTTTTTTGTTAATTTAACCTTTTCCTAACAAAGTGACTAGTGACATCTCAAAAATGTATGCTATGCACATACACAGCACACAAGCAACCTCAGGTATGTGTAAAAAAAACCACATCTGCTAGGCTGCCTGCTCATCCAACCTTGTATTTCTATTAAATTGTTTTTAGGTTTCTGTCAATGGCTTATTGTTTGCATCTGCAAAAGAAGCAAATATTAGTGATGGATTTCTCAGCTTCAGATTATTTTGGTTTTTTATATATGTGTAAGATATTATTCATCTATATTTCAATGAATATATAACAAAGATAGTTATTTATCAAATGATGATTTATTTGGGGAAATGCATTACTTTTTCCCATGGAAAGGGAAAAAAAAAAAAGAGAAACCAAACTCTCCAAGCCAGAATGCTTTAAAAACCACTCAAGTAATCACTTATTCAGTGGTTCTTAGCATGAAAAAAGAAAGAGGAAAAAACAAACTCAAACCACCACCACCCACCAGTGTATTATTAGGGTGTATTTCAAATTTAACTGAAGAGGCACATATGCTTTGAGACCATGATCAAGTAACTACACTGACGTATTGTATAAACACATTTTTCCCCACATAATATTTGATTATATAAACAACTTTTTTTTTTTTTTTAATTTGGAACTTCAGAATTATACAGCTTATTTTATTGCTTGAATTTTAGAATTTCTGAGCTCTCACAGATGCTACTGAACATAAAAAGAAACTGTGTTCTGCACCCTTGGAAGTGCCATCATCTTTTCAACTAATAAATGCATATTCCAAGTATAGTCAGTTATCTTGGATGGCAAGTATTAAAAAAACCCCACAAAAGTAAATAAACACCAGATAATGCTACCAGTTCTTTTTAAGAGAAGATTCCTTTGGACTAGAAGTACGGGAAGGATGTAAGCTGCAGGCTGCACAATTAAACTTTCAGATGTGTTGGTTCCGGAATGAAACTGCAACTGGCAATAATGTGTCTTACGCAAAACTTCAAGATTTTTCTCAATTACTAAATCCTTTTGGAATAAGGCAGTTGTTTCATTTTCAGTTCACGGTGGTATGAAAAGTTAGTCAAGACAAAACAAGTAACGGACAGACTGGATTAAAGTGCAGTGCCCCAAATAAGGGAAGTGCTTACAGGATGGGTAGGTTCTCGATGAAGAAACTATCAGCAGTTGCTTGATTTAATGCTACTAGTGAGGGGTCAAGGATCAGTCAGACTTGTTGACGTACCATTGATAAAAGACATATAACGTGCAAGAGACTTTAAAGATGTCTCAAGCTAGAAACCTTATTTCATATGAATTTCTGTTGGAAAACTCTTTTGTCGCAAGATCTGCCATTCCTTTAATGCAGGTCAATATTTGAATTCAGGACAAAATAAGTGGATGAGGAAGTAGAGAGCCTCTTTCTGTATTAAGGGTCTCCATCACTTGGAGATGTGAAAAAACTTAATTCACATTGCTGTTTTAGGCAGAAGACTCCATGTAACTTTTCAGAAGTGTGTTAGTTCAAATGGATAATGCAGGCAGTACCAAGGGACCTCTGAGAGGGGCACTTTTAGTGGAACAGTCTCAGTTCTCTGATTTACATATCTATCAGCACTTTGCCCACACAGAATTAAAAGTCATCCATTAAAACAAACAAACAAAAGCAATGTAAATACTTGTACAAAAAAAAAACCAAAAAACACACAGTATAAAACAAAGTCTTTCCAAATCAGTATCGGATTCTTTCTCAGGCATGATATGGCTTAAGGCCCATTCTGATCTATGATCACAGTGTTTCTGTCCTGATGCAAATCGTGATAAAAAAGCAAGGGGGATAGGAAGAGGAGACAGTGAATAGTTTGACAACATCTCTTCAATGTAATGTCTGAAGAACCTGTCTTCTCTTTTTTTTTTCTTCAAATTCTTCAGTATTACAGAGAAGCTGCACATGGAATTATATAAATGTACACTAGATTATGCATTCTGCTAGCACAGTATTTTCCATGACCATCTGTAGCACTTGAATTTTTCTCATGTTCAACATGATGTTCAACATGTAGGTCACAGCCGACCATGTCCCTTTGCAGAAGTTTAGCTCAGGGAGCTGTAAGAACAATTCAGCATGAAATATCTTTGTCTTGACAGAAGCATCAGATTTGAAAAATTATTTGAGTCTGTGATCAGATACAACACTGGCTACAAAATAAAATGTATTCGTGTTCCAGAATATTTTACCAATCTAGAGTATCCAAAACCAGTGGAAGAGAGAGCATATTTTAGAGAATGAGTTTTCTTAGGAAAATCCAGTAACAAGACTGGCCTATTTTGTCAGCTTTAATGTGTCAGCCAAAGAAAACACACATTTCTATTGTCCCACTGGTTTACCATCACATGCTGTCTGCAATGGACTTGGCACACCCTAGCTTTTTATATTCAGTTGTGTATAATTATATTCCTTTCTCCTCTGAATCAATGACATAATAGAATGTTTACTAAGTGGCTAAAATATGTACAGATTTTTTAAAGTTTTATGTAGAAACATGTAACATAGCTGTAAACAGAACTTCTCCATATATAGCTAACTAAATGGATTAAACTCTAAATCATTTCATCGCTAAAGCTTTGGGAAGTTAAGTAGTGTAGACTGGGAGAATTTCTCCCATGAAAATCTTAGCCAAACTGAGGGCAGGGGGGGAAAGCTCAATTACAGCTAATTACCAAATAACTCAATTGTAGACATATACTGTAAGGGTTTGGTTAATACCACTCAGTAAAGGTAGGCATTGACTACAAGTATTTTAATTTATTTTCAGTTTCAATTTTATTCTACTGTTACAAGATATTTTCCACCATTAAGATTGATATAAACTAAATTATATGGTTAAGCTTTTCAGTACATGAGATGGAATATTATTACTTTTGCTGTGAATTTGGACTAACAGAGTGAAATCACTGGTAATAAGCATTGCTTATTTCTCCACAGGCCAAACATTTCATAATTGTATTTGAAAGATATGTTAAGAACTGTATTATAATCGGTGGCACAAAGGGAAGGAGATCTGTGACAATGAAGACTTGAAAACATCAAGTCATCTCCAATGTTCCTGCAATAAAAACTTTGTATAAAGGTAAGTTTTACTGAGCTGAATGTCTCAATGAAAGTAATCCAGAGATGGAAAAGTGTGATAGATCATAGTACATTACATTGACTTCAGTGCTTACAACAAACAAGAAGTGGTCTCTGAACATTTATGATTTTCCTTTACAGCATTCCAAATGGTCTTTCTGGAAGCCCTCATTAAGTTCATGCTGGTAGAATCCCAACAGGAGTTCCAAGTAATTTCCTGCTTGCTCCTTGAAGCCTATGGAGGCTTCTTATACAATAGTAAATGGTGTCTTTTATAATAATTAAGAAACATTAGGTGTTCAATTATAAAACTATTGTGTAGATGAAGACTGTATTCAGCCACAACATAAACATGTCAAGGGCAATTGCAGCACAATAGAAAACGTAACAGAAATCTGGTGTATCTGCTTTGCATTAAATCATAAATGTCCTCTCTCTCTACTGGTATTTTTTATTTTTCATTGATAGCCTCAACAAACAAACAAATGAAAACCCACTAAAATAAACAAAACATCCAAAAAAACCTAATCACAAAAATTGCAGTAGCAAAAATGAAAATGCACTTATTTCCAGGAGGACGGAGCTTATGATAACCATCCACATAAGTGGATGCACTGATGTTCTAAGCAAATGAACCCAGAACTGGAAAAGCTCTGTATCTATTACTTGCTTTGGACATGTATAGCTTACATAAACAGGTAAGAGGAGGAGAGAAAGACAGGCATAAATGAATATTATATAAAAACTTTTCACATTGTGGAGAAAAATTTTGCCAATCTTAAACAGGGAAATTTTCCCTTTCACAAATTAGTTTCACTTTTATTCCCAAACTGACCCTCAGTTTAGAACCCTAACATTTTTTAATTAAAAAATTAAGCAGTATGTATAATTTCCCTTGCAACTCAGTGACTTGAAGAAATCACAATCCTGGAATAACAATATGAAACCACAACAGTATAAAATTCTAATCAGTAATAGAATTATTGGGGCTGTTGGTTGTAGGTTTGCCTTCCAATACATTTATTAAACACTTATCACTCTACTGGATGATGTAATAGAGTAATTCTCTGTTCGTCAATGAGGGGAATTTAGGGCTACAATGTCTCTGTCAGATAAAAACAGTCTGTATGAGAAACATTGTGGAAATATCCTAGGGCGTGCTCTTGGACAGTTCCACTATGGCATCAGGAGAAAAGCTGCCCTTTTAAAAATTTTTAGAATAGATGCAGCTCATACACAAGCTTTGAGTATAGTACAAGCTCCATGGAAGAGATGAAAAGTCAAGGCTTTACATATTGTTGAAAGCTCAGAGATTCCTTATACTGGCAGCAAAGCTTTCATTCCATCATTTGCACTGCTTGAACAACACAAGTCTAGTTAGGCTGTTCAGAAAAGATGGAAAAAAGTGGTATCATGTCTTCTCTTTGTCAGTACATTGATAAAGGATTATAGTCAATCTTCCCTTATTAGACAGATCCCTGCCTTCTGTTGCAAGACAGAGCCTGTATGTGAATACAGACCTTCTGCAAACTTCTGTCTATGCTTTGACCAGGGCTGAAGAAGGGGCAGCTCTTTACATCTAGCCTCAGGGGTGGAGTGGCAGAGCAGCTAGCCAGCATTCAGTCCTCTGGCAAAGAGCTTCCTATGCTTTTATTTGTTACTTCTATATACAAAGGGACTTGAATTAGCTGTCTGCTGTCTGAGACAAAAGAGCCTTTATAAGTTTCAAAATGGCCTACAAATAGAGCTTCAGTTCCTTCACTGATGTATGGGGCTCTCCCTCCCATGGAATATACATCAGCTATTGTGATATTTTCCAGAGAGCTGTATCCGGGTTCTATCTGGAACAGCCCATATAAAATATGCCTATTTTTTGAGGGGCATTTATAAAGCTAGCCGATTTATAGGCCACTAGCCAATTTATAGACTACTTATATTCATCTCAAGAAACAAGGTGTCTTTCGAAGATAATTCAGAGTGAACTCTGTGGGTGCTGTACTACTTTCATGCTATGTAAAGTGAAGAAAAGGGCCATGAAACCATGGTAGCAAATGATCACTGGAGCAGCAGTGCTGACATAAAATTAACTGCATGCATACAGGCTGAGGAAAGTTAGATTAACACCTGTTTGATAAAGAACAAGGCTCTGAAAAGAAATCTTGCTGGCAGGACATCTCCAATAAATGTACAGAGAGAATGAAGAGTTAGGGCACAGCTAATGTAAGGGAGACAGATACATAACACTACTAGACTGACTTTCCCCAGCGAAGTGTTTTTACCTGGAAAGAAAAATTAAGATTTCTAGGGATAACAGAGTTCCATTTCATAAGACTTTATTAAAGACAGTGTCCTTAGGTAAACAGGTTAAAAAGCAGATACATTCAAGATAGTGGATACACAGTTTACAAGAATAACTTAAAGAAGAGAGAATTTTATAATTTTTTATACATAAAGACTGGATGTCATTGCAATTCTTGACTATAATATACACAAAACCATGTATTTTTTCTTTTAAAATATATACTTTTGTATTTTTCTAAAAGCACAGCAGAATCCCTTGATATGGTTAAGTGCTGATTACACTGAATGCTATTCTCCACAAGGAAACAGGGAGGAAATAAAACAGTAATACGTTTAGATTATTGGTAACCAGGTTACAGCATCCTCACTGGTAACTTAAAAAGCAGATAAACAGCAAAGCTGAGATGCAGAACAAAGCAATTTTGAATTCAAGGGTGATCTGAACTGAGATAAAAGGGGTAATATCTTAATGACAGAAATTAAGACTCCAGAGTCCATTACTCAAAAGGCTTCACACTGTTGAAAATTTCTGAAGAAGTCAGAAATGTTTCCTGACTTTTACCAAAATAAAGACGATGTAAGCATTTAAAAGAAGAGCTAGGCTGCAAGGGAAAGTACTAAAAATTGAGGCTGTTAAGAACTCTTGGAAAGTGCACACTGTTAGAGTCACCTTTATGGCACGTGCATTAAAGCAGTCTCAACACAGGAACAGCTGCGTCTGTTCCCTTCAGATTCTTGGCCTCTTCAACACAAAATGTAATACTCTTGCTCTGGGCATGAACTAGGGATTGGTAGCAGAAATAAGAAGCACTTCTTGCCAAAGAAATCAGAAGACACAGAAGCAAGTAGATACAGTAGATACTGTAGATACAGGCAATAACTATAGTAGAAGTGAAGGGAAAAGAGAAATTTTTAAAACATTTAAAGCATGATTCTTACTTGTCTCTGACAATAGAAGTTTCCGTGCTCTGATGGGAAAGTCACCCAATTAACATTTATAAGAGATGCCTGCTAACAGGTATCTTTAACTTCATGTTTTCTAGCTGATCCACCTCATACACTTTTGTAACCTTTAACTAACTAACAACTAAGAACTTTAATGTCAAAATATATTATGTTTACAGCTAAAACCAAAGCCTCATGGAGATGAGCACTTAACCTGTAGCATTCAGTACACCTTGAGCCTCATTTTGAAACAGGCACTCAAAGGAAGAATAGCTGAGTGTCTAAAACCAGTATTTGGGAAATGACAGCATTTAGAATTAAGCAGGAGAATCAAAATAGAGAAATATATTGAAAGCCAAATATTTTTCGAGGGCAAGCTCTTTTCTTCACTAGAAACCATTTAACAACAAAGTATTCAGTAGCTCAACCTGTAATTGATTTAACGAAGTTGTCCCCAGGAGGATATCTACCACTACTTACTTAGAAGTAGGGAGAACCATAAAGAGATGTCTTGAACTGGGTAGAAGATTTTTCTATAGCTAATTTTATTCTGTGTTGATGCTATTTGCTTTTGATAACTATTAAATGAGGAAAATTAAACATAAAGGGTTTTTTTAAGATAAAACTGATACACTAACTATTATTGGATCAAAACCATCATCAAATTCATTGAAAAGTCTACTATCAAGATCCTCCTGGAGAAGACAGTCGTAGCCTAAGCAGTAAAACTAAACCTAATATACATATATTTTCATTTGAACATCATGTAATGCATAAAATTAATGCCTGTGATTTTTATTCAGGTTTTAAATACTTTCGCTGGCTTCCTGCTATGTCCAGCACTTCCTGATGCAGTCCAGAAGTACTTGTTTTTTTTCTTTTAAATCCTAGTGTTTTCAAATAATTTTGCACAAAAAAGATGCCAGGTAACAGTAACTTACCTGCTATTTTAGTAGCAAAGAGTTAAGGCATTGAAAACCATCCTTTATTATAAAAAAATCATAGCTAGATCATATTAAATATTTAAATATTTAATAATCTACTACCAACTACTTTACTATGGCTGCGCATTTACAAAATGTATCATGGCAAAAACCCCCCACCAGAACATCTGTTCCTCTGGTTAAGGATTTCTTTGACTTGAGCATAGCTACTGTCAAGGTCTATTGTCACCTTCACTTGCTTGAAAAGATGACAACATGGATATTACCTGTCTTTCCTCAGATGGAGACAAAACCTGCTTAAAATCACAAAGAACTCAAATCTCCTGACAGTAGTATTTTCACATCATCAAATATCAGCAGAAAGACTGAGGAACATTGAAAACATGCAAACAGATAGAGAGAACAAGAGCAGGATAGCCTCCAACACTGGGCTGCATTTCCTCTTATTTCTGTGATGCAGCTACCAAATTGCTCCATACTAAATTTGCACAATGAACATGGGACTCCCTGTTGGCAGTTAAAATCTGGAAGGCATTAAATATTTCTTGGATAATTCTTCATGACTCATTTGTTTTTGGTGTGATCAAAATAGGACTGCTAAAATCCATTTCTCTGACTCGCACGCCAAATTCACCATTTATATGTCCTATTTATAAACCACTGTTGTGCTAGTTGCCTTCACACACAGTTCATTTTCACATTATTTAGGAAAGAGGGGTACCTTACCAGAAATGGTTCTGTACAGCTCAGATGGGCTGCTGACCTTTTGGCTCGAAGGAATCTGCTGATGACATAGTGAAGGTGCTCTCACTAGGAGAGAGGGAAAAATGCAGTTCCTCTTCAGTAACAGCTAAAATGTCAATAGTACTATTATAACAAATAAATAAATACAAACATTTTCTTACCATATGTCATCTCTGGTGACATGGGAAAAGCTGATGTGAATGTGACAGCTTCATTTCCATTTTTTATTGGGGAAAAGGTTCCCCCATCTATTTCATCTTGGTAATGTATAGCGATCATCTAAGAGAAGACACAAAAAAGCAAAAATACAGTGTGATAATTCTCACTTAACCCTATGACACAGTGGGGCATTCTTCATCAAATTACAGAAGCTTTCTGTAATCAGATATAATGTGATCTACTGTTCTAGCAGAGGCATCTTGGAACACTGAAACAATGCAAATGCAGAACAGACAAGAGCATCTTTAAATATTGAATTGCATTTCTGAGGTAAACACAGTTATTTGTTCTTATTGCCATGATGCAACTGCCCAATTGCTTCACATTAATTTTGGACACAAAACATAAAACTTCCTACTAGCCATTTGCTTCAGAATTTAGTGAAAAATTTTTGATTTTTTACCTCCTTGGTTTCCCCTCCAGCAACCGGTGATCCTGGAATTACAGCCTGGTGAGTAGCAGGAGACTTCATCCATCCACACCTGTTATATGATGGCTTCCCAGGAACATCACTGTCATACTGCCCAACACTTAACTTTCTGAGCCTTTTCTCTGTTGCATCATCATCTTGTATACCTGTTGCTGAAAACACGCAAGCTGATTAAGAATTTTTTTTTTCAGTTAGAATTGTTAAAACAAACTTCACTATTGTGTCTGTAGTTATTATAATCAAAAATGTTCAAACTGTTTTACAAAACCACATAGGTGGGGAAAAAATATCAGTTTTAGTTTCTTTGCCAGCACCAGTTGGAAAATATTCGCAGTTCCCTTTGTTCTAGAGGAGTAAGTTAAGCAGCATGTTTCTCCTGATGCTCATTTTTGAAGTGATCATCCCCAGTGCCATCAGAAGAGCAAGCCAGCAGGGGCTGCTGCGGGCATTCCAATGAGAAATCTCTCTTGACATTTGTGACACCCAGTGGCTCTTGGCAGAAAAAACATTCTGCTGTCCAGGACTGTGTTTCCCGCCCATTTCCCTTTCAAAAGCAGATTATTTTTGGCTAAAACAGTCCCTGGCCCTTATAAACTCATTTCACAATACACTTTTTGTGACACACAGAGCAATCACACCTAATCACAGAAATTAGGTACTAGCTACACACAGAAGCTGTAATTTCTTTGAGAAACAGCACAGAAGAGCAAGCTAAACCAGCAGAACAAACCAGGATATTCAAGGATATAAAGCAGTATTTGTTTACAAAGACATCATTAAGAGCACGTCACTAGATTCAGGGATATGATTAGCAGGATTTTATACATGGTGATCCACTATTAACAGCAGGCACTTCCAGATTAGTCCTGCAACAACTGCTTTTTCTACCCTTCTTAAGTCAACAATAAGGATCTGTAGAACTTACTGAGTAGTCACAAAAACAATCACATGCATAACAACTTTTCAGATACTCCTCTGACAGCTTCTATGGTCTATATATATATGCAAAAAGATTGCTGAGCATTAGTTTTTTCTCTTAAAAGAGCTAAGTATTTCCACAAGAAGTTACTTTAATTGCATGGTGTCGTTAAAACCTTTACAGTCATTTCTAGCTGTATGTGTTGTTCAAGTACATCTCCTACACACCCTGATCGTGGAGCCATAACACTAGGAATCCACAGTGTATCCTTCATCTAAACCAGCTGAATCAACAACTTGAAGGGCTGAATCAACAATTTGGGGAGAGAAAAATGATAGCATACACCTTACACACTCATCAATTTCCTAATCTGAAGTAGCCGATAGAAGCTAAGGTGTAAAATCTGGCATGCAGCATAAGAGTCTGTGTTATAGACATTTCACCTTGATTACACCAAACAATCATAGAACATCAATGCACAAATACATAACTGTATAGTGGAACAGTTTTTATTCAAGCTTGAAACAGAGACAGGGAGTTTAGGCTAAAATCTGTGGTACTTAGGTGATTCTGCATTGATGTATATATGTATCAACCTGAGTAGCTTGCTGGCAAGTAGCGGCTTATCCTAAAAATATTAATAAATCTCTTGTTAAACTACAGAATTAGATGCTTCCAAAAATCCATCTCTGCTAGCATCAAAACCAGTGTGACAATAACTACTGTTGAAGCAAATAAATAAATAAATAAAACCATGTTATTAATTTTTTTAAAGTTCCACCAATAGGGTTAAAATTTCAGGGTCCAAATACAGCCAGTTATTAATTTTATCGAGTCAGTATTTATAAACCTAGCACACTTTGAAAAAGACACAACTGAGATTCTGTTTCTATGGTGAAACTTTGAAAACTCAGCAACTTTTTAAGCATCCATATTTAACTCTTTTTCCCTTGACTTGAATCTTTATGTGTGGTCTCTCATTTATGGAAAGAGTATCTGCTGAAGACACTGTAAGAAACCTAGATGCATTAGTCAAGATTTCAAAGCCAGAAAAGGACATGAAATCACAAATATCTTCTAAACATCTTACATGATACTAAAAAGTCACAGTGAATTCTACGAGATCTTGGAGACATTTAAGCATGTAGACTGAGTTCATACTATTCCAGCATTTACCAACTTTTTGCATTGGATTTATTTTTTTATTTGTAGTTTCTGTAAAGCAAAATGAGTGGGAATCACTGCAGAATCTCAGACCATCTGAGACAAGACACTCCCAGTCCCATCGCTTCTCCACAGGAGGCAGTAGGAGCCAGGAACAGCATATAAGAGTTTCACTCCATCTGTAACCAAGTTACAAAGGTATAGACTATTTCCTTCAGAATATTTCTCTTTGCTAACATGGCCTTGTAGACTACGATAAAGAATATCTATCTTTTGGATGGGTCAAAACAGACCATTAAAATTTAATGCAAGTTTTGCTTGTCACACTAATGAGAGGATTTCATCAACAATACTATTGATACACTCATGAAGCTTGTAATTCCTACAAAGTTAATGTAGTCCTCAGAAAGCTACAAACAGTTCTCTCTGGGAAAATGGACATATTTTCCTTAAATAGCCTTCAAGTGCTTTATGTAACAAATTATCATCAGATGCTGGACAACAGAGGAGTGAATTTGAGCTGATATAGTTCAGTAAAGCTTAAAGCAAATAACTCAAATCTAAGAAATTAAAATTAAATGAAGAAGTGAGGAAAAATTACTTCTACTTAGTTTATTAGTTTCAAAAATGTATGTCAAAGCTGCCTCATTTAATGTAAGAGATGTTTTAGACTTACTATTTTAAAAGGAGCCTTTTACAGTGTAATGTGTCAGTTGCCAAGACTTAGAAGTTACAAAATTCATTTTTGTTCTTATAATGTAGCTTAAAGTTTTGGCAGAGCTTCATAAATATCTCAGGAGCACATATTTATTTCTTTGAAAGCATGTTGTATACTCTCCTTTCTCTCTTTTCCCATTGAAAAGTAATTTTTCCCTACAAAAGTAATTTTGTTTTCCCTGATGAACAAATAATAACATTCCAACAGATTGGCATCAGAACAACATAAGGCACTTACCTTGTCAGATGGTTATCACCATGCAAAAAGCTACAGCTAACAGAAGCATGGCCCGTGGTTAAAGCTTAATCATGGTTTGGTTTCTTTAACTGCATAGATTTCCTCAACTACTATTGAGAAGTATTTGTAACTATTAGAAAGTAAACAACACTAAGCTTAAAATCTTCTCTCCAGTGGCTTGTCAATAACAGTGCTGTATCTCATTTATTAGCAAATTATCCAACTAGCTGCAAACATGATTCCTTGTTGTATCAATGAAATATAAATGTCTGCACTTGTAAAACTGATTTTAACTACTTGAATTTCAATCATCAATACTTGAGCAACAGAGAAGATAATTTTCTCTGGATATAGCTTAAGCAATGTTAACTATATTATTTCATAGGCAGATTCTTTCTTACTTCATTGATTGCCTAGCAGGATTTTTGGAATCTGCAATTCATTTTAATTCTAAGTCTTTCACAAGAGGAAATAGGTAACATCTATACATTCAAGAAAATCTGATTAACTTTTAGGTGGTTTAAGAAAATTACATATTGTTTGAAGAAACAAAAGGCAAACTCACTAGCATATATGCTTAATCAACCAATACAACTTAACAAACTTTGCAGACAGACAAGCTGGAATTCATTGTTGCATACAAGCATGTTACACACAGAGACGAAAAGACAAAGTGCTTGCACTTCAGGTGAGCTTCTTACCACAGCTTCAACTGGTGTGGAAAGCTAGCCTGACATAAGCTCTACCAGATCTACCCATTGAACAATAAAATGCAGCGCTCTGTTGTGAAAGGAATGGTGAAAATTTCCACAACGCTATTTTTCCAGTGTCCCTTTTGCAGAAGTCATGAAGGCTGAAATAACACTCTGGGGAGAACTGTGTTAGCATTGCAGAAATAGCAGATGTCAGTGCCTACAGAGCAGTTTAAAAAAGACTTGTCAATTACTGGACAAGGGGATTCAATCCAACATGAAGCTTAAGAACACAACAAGGAAAAAGAAAGTCTGTAAATTAACTTCTAAGAGAGGATCCTTCATGGACTATCCCACATACTAAAAATCTTACCAACAACACTATCCAAACCAGAAGTGATCTCCTTCTCTGCCACCATTTATCTTCTACAAAGTTCAAGATTTTTAAAGAAGGTGTGTAATTATCAAGCTTCCAAGACAGTTTTATGCTTAAACCATAACAATCTACTTTAGGAATTTAGAATCACCTTTACAATCACTATTAAATACTGAAAGAAGAAGTATCTTCAAAGACAGCAAGACAAAACTTGAACTAAACATTGCTGTAGTGGAAAAAGGATAATCAAATATATACCCAGTTGAAAAACAAAATCACAGAATATTCTGAGTTGAAAGAGACCCAGCAGGATTACCAAGTCCATATCTTAAGCAAAGTATGAAGATGGAACTCATGACCTTGCTGGATTTGTGATGCAAGTACTAAACAAGGATCTTGATATGCTCAAACTTTCAGATTTCCAGATCTATAGGAACAGTGTTTCAGAGCTATTAATTAGAACAAAAGTGAACTTGGCTGTGCCTGTGATACATTCAATGCCTTAACCTTTCTAAAATGTAACACAAAGTACTGCTGAAGTCATAAACTCCAAGCGAAATATAAGGCTGTATGAATTGTTTATGTGTTGTTGCTACAGTAGGTAACCTAGGGAAGTTCTGAGATGGTAATTTCTAACACCATAACTCATGAATGCCAAAGAATCAGAACTACCTGAGAGCAGCAGTGTATTTTCAACCTTATAGAAAATACAATCCCTCTCTTCCTCATGCTGGCAAATTTAGATAGAAATGCATCTCTTGGTCATAGAAATTGAAACAGCCTTCCTCAAATACTAAATACATTTCTGTGTTCTGCCTTCACTTGATCACATAATTCCTCACCTGCACCTAGTATTTTTCTAAAGATACAAATTGTAACATTTTAAAAGTGAAAAGGTGGGGTACACAGATGAGACATGGTGACAGTGATGGTAGGTTATAATGAATACAGGTAAAAACTTTTCTGTTCTCTACATTTATTAACAGATTCTTACTTTTACGGTTTTGTAGGTTGAAGCAAAACATTGATTTAGCTTTCTTTGTTTACTGAATAAGCATAGGCCTTGTGGTAAAAGATGGCCGATTTGAAGGAATTAGTCTTACAAATTTCTTTAGCAGTAGACTGAGGTCATATGATATTAGGCATAAAAGAATATACAGAGAGTGACGTAAATGGGTAAGGCTGCAGAGAAAAGCTTATATACACATCAAAATTTGTTCATGCTACAAATTTCCTGTTATTTAAAATTAAGCACTACTGCAGCACTGTGTTATTAGTAAATGGCAGCTTCATTGATGACCAGAAACTCATCTCTCCATAACTCAGCTCAAGTAAAAGAAAAAAAGTGGAAAAATTTTAATAAACAGGGCAGTGATTCACCTCTGATAAGCAACACATATGACACTGAAAGAGACAAGAGGTCATCAACCCTTGTTCTGCATGGTTCATAAGGATACATCCTAGCAAAAAGAAATTCAATGATCCAAAAATGCTAAGCACTTAACACAAGACAGAACCCAGAACTCTGTTGCATGGGCAGTCAGTAGTTTGTGCCATGTTGACCTATGCTAAGGATACATGTGTATAAAAACATCTAGGAAGAAGCATGAGAGGTAGTTGCCTATCTGTCAATCAGTGCAGAATCATATGAGCAAATAGAAGCAAGAATGCACCATAAAGTACATCCCAGCTAACACACACACATTTCATTCCTATGCACATTCTTCCAGCTTTGCAGAGTACTGGAAACATGCACACACCTTTTAAGAATATATTTTCTGCACACTCATGCAGGAAATCATATAATTCCACCATCCTCCTGTAACACAAGCCTGAAGTTAGATGCACATACCCCACACATCACATTGATCACATTCATCTCCAGCACTGGTCACCCCTCACGATGGAGAGATTCATGCAGAATGTCTCATTCATCCAATCAATCTCACTCAGACCATTCAGTCCTGATCTGCCAACTCTTTTTTTGTTGGGGAGGATGAGGCAGTAAGGCCCTACAAATATGATTGCCCAGTAAAAGAGTATAAGAGTGTAAGGCCTGGGAATGAAATTGAATTAAAAGCTAAGTTTGAGTTGTAGGATGCCAAGCTGGAAAAGAGTGATTGAGTTAACTAAAGGCTGGATGCCTGATGGTTGAGCAACACTCCTGGAGGACAAAGGGATGCCAGGGGGATGGGCCCTGCCAGGTGGCAGGGAAAAGGTTTTTTAGAATGTAGAATAGTATGGTAAT
>VZUI01040133.1:0-17112 GCA_013401135.1 Cettia cetti | reverse complement strand
CCCTCCCCTCCTCTCCCCTCCCCTCTCTCCTTTTGTAGCCAAATCCCATGTCTGTTAATGTTCTAGAATAAACATCCAAACTGGATAATCAGATGATAAATACATTAAATATGTTTTAAAAAAAAAACCCTTAGAGCAAATGTAGCCAATTTTTTCCTCACTGCCTGGATCATTATAATGCTGTGTACTATTTTGTATCATCTTTATACATAAATTTATATATATATATTATATTAAAGGACCTTAAATATTAAATATTGACGGAAATCACTGTTCAATCTCATAAAATAAACTAAATTGAGTTGATCAACTTCAAATAATTAAATATGTCTACAGAGCAGAAAAAAGATACTTTTTGTAGATTATAAATTATTAGGGTTCAGTAAAGGATATGAGGAATATAAGCACTGTGAAATGCCAGAATAATTTGGATATTAACTATATCACTGTGACAATTTGACTGTAATATTCTTGTCTAAAAGAAAAAGCTCTTTTAAAAACCATTTTATGGACTCTTAAGGCTAGAAGAAGTAAAGCATATAATATCATCAGACCTCCAAAGTTAAAAAAGGTAATAGATTTTTATACGTGATCTTTTCATCAATTCTGTACTTCACATTTACCTAAACTACCAGGTAGAAATGCTTCTGGCAGCTGAGCTTAATACAGAAATAATGAATGGCAGTGGAACAAACTTAAAATCTAGTTTAACTGAGATTTTCAATAGTCATGTTTAGCATTCCATTTTGAATCATCTAGTTTCAACTTCTAGCCACATGACCTCATTATATGCACACAAATGAGATTTAATACTTCTACTTTCTGAAAATTCATCATGCAAACAATTAGTGAGCAAATTCGTGTGACTTTTTCTAAATTATCTAAAAAGACAATGATTTTCATGTAAGATGAATTTTAACAAAACATGTATCAAGGTTTCCTCTATGATCAAAGGAATGAAGTAAATATGGTAAAAGGGTTCTTTGTCCCATCCTAAAATCAGTGTCAGGGGAAGTGACATTTTCACTAAATAGTCTCTAGACCAGATGCTTAACTTGTAAAACAGTAAAATCAGTGAGACAATTAAAAACTGGCTGGTGGAGAACCTTAGATATTTCAGAAACATCTGCACTGTTATACATGTTTGAATACCATATTTGAATTCCTACAAAAAAAGCCTTTATTATTGATCAGTATCTATAGAGTGCTGACATCAAAACTGAAGATCCTTGTAATGAGCTCATTATCATGCTGTACTTATAAGAACACCACCTGGTTTTTCTCTGTGTATTAGTTATGCATCAAAAGATCAGTTTGCAGGCTTACCCACTGTGTCATATTTTGATTCTATTTTCCCATAATAGAATAGTGATATTTCCAGGACATCCACTGCATTCAAAAAAGGGTTCTATAAGTGGCTTAATTTTAGGTGTTCCCTCGTCAAAGAGGGGAAAAAACCCACTGGCTTACAAATTAATCTCTTCCTGCAACAGGGAGAAAAGACATCTCTAAAACAAAAATTCAAACAGAAGTTACTCAGCTCTAAGCTTGTGATATTTGAAAAAGGTTCCGCCTAAGTTAATCAGACTGCTGAGTACTTGATAGGACTGCTCTGAGTGACTGTTCAGAAACTTACACTGGATTTCCAAATATCACAGACAGAAAGAGCTCTGTACCTTCATCCAGCAGTCCTTTGGCCTCCCTGTGCTGATGATACTCATTAGCTCTTTCTACCATATATACTTTTCATTAGACTTTCCAAATGAAAGAGGAAAAAAGGCAAAGAATTCTTCAGTGATGTCCTTTATTTACTCCCATGATATGAACTTCAACATTTAACTCAATAGAACTTTTGTTTCTAGATTTCATTGACATAATATGTTTTAAAAAGAAGGCAATCAGAAATTTTATACACAAATAAATCAAAAATTGCACAATTAAAGTGAATGAAGACCAGATATGAACTCTAAAAACACACAAGAGAGAGGGATTATAAAAATATTTTATTGGCTTGGATATCCAGTACCAGTCACACATGTAAACAAACCAAAGCACTTTGGTAAAGACTGAAGACATAAACGTAAATATCAGAGTAAATGGTGGAATATTTTTCCGAAACCTCAAATAACATCTTTGTAATTCAACTGGAATTCAGATACAAATTCCTAATTCAGCATGCAAAGTTACCGCTGGATTAATGGCTCTGTACAAATTGACTTTAGTACCTCCCAGTGCAATGATGGTTTAAAGTCTGATATAGCAATGAAAAGCTCATATTCTATGTCTTTAGTAAAAAAAGGTTTTTTAAAAAAAAATACATAAATATAAATAATTTATATAATAATTATATTGAAAAATATATAGAGAGAGAGACTTCACCTGCTACTACGAGTATATCAAAGCTTTTATTGATGAATGTGCATCCTTACATTGATGAACTTCTTCCTTACCCATTCCTTTAGCTTCTCTAACATCTTTGCAAGTCTAATATTTGTGTAGCCATGTTCTAAAGGGAATGAAGAGGAGAAAGAGAATGAAGAATGTCTCTTTATGAGGAGACATTCTTCATTCTGGAAGAAGTGTGAGGATTTCAATAGATGACTGTGGGGTGAAAAGAATAGTTCTAACATTCTGGATGTTCTCTACAAGGGATAAGTAAGTAAGTGTGCTGCTTTATAATGATATTCCCTGGAAGAAGTAAGATTTATACAAGTAGTCACTGGCTGCCTCTGCATAGAATGGCTTCTATTTGCTGTGATGTTTGATTTGAATGGTGATCTGTAAAGCTCATCTACAAAGAAGAGAAACCATCACATACCAAGGTGCCACCAAAAAACAAAATCACTTAGAATGCTGTAATATGCAGCTACAAACTGTGTATCTTACAAAAACGCCTTAGGACAAATTTTCAAGTTTAGCAAATACAAACTTAAAAATTTTAAAGGATTTAGAAACACATGTGCTCAGATCTTGCCAATCAGATCTAAACAAAATTAAATTTTCAGTTAGTTACTTGTAGTTTGGTGTTGAGAAGCATTCATTCAGATGGCTACCAGTGATGCCCAACCATTCTGAGACTTGGCTGCACTAAAAATTCAATCCAGAAAACATAAATTTAAAAAAAATTCTACAAAAAAAATTCTATTTTGTATATACATTTTCACATATGTGGGAAAATCTGATTGAGGTTCCCTTACAACTAAAGCCTGAAATAGTCTTTGGGCATGAATGTCCATGTCCTCTACACTTTCCTTGGTTCATCACATCTTTCTTCTATAATTCATTCCTTTCCTTTTTAGTTTCTCCTATAACTTCCTCATTTTTCCTCAAATGCAAAACATTTTGCGTATTTGCTCTCATATTCTTCACTTTTATGTCAAGTGCATAAATATATTTCTGCTCTTACTCTTTTCACTGTAAAAAGAAAACAAAAATACCACTATAACAATGTTTCATTTTTTTCTATGCAAAATATCTAGCCTCTTTCCACCGTGAAATTTTGTCAAAATGTTTTGTGGAAACTGACACATTTTTTAGATGCCAAAATTTCATCTAAATTGCTTCTTCTTTCCATAGAGACCTGATCAGTAGAAAAAAAAAAAAATCCCAAAACTTCAAAACCAAAAGGAAAAAAAAAACTTCCACCCAAATCCACCATGTCTAATATTTCCCAGTAGCGACAAATTAGCTTTCTCTTGAATATACTTTGTCCCTGAGCTCATAAATTTTTCATTCTGCCTTACACTCGTCCCACTGCAGCAGGGTGGACAACAGGACTATTTTGCCCCAGCATTAAGACTTTTGCATTGTGTAAACACAAAACCAGCTAATGTGCATAGACCCAAAATCTCCTTATATTTTGCCTGTCATCAGTGATGGGTGGAAGCACTGAACCACTGGACCTTCTTGCATAACCAATAGCAAGTGTAATAATATTTTTCTGGGGTTTTTTTTCAAATTTTGAATTCTTCCAATGGCATTGACATCTCCATTAACGGAACTGATTGGGCTTCTATGAACAGATGTGTCTTAGAAAATCAAATTACGAACTTTTAGTGTAGACATAGTTAATAATCTCTAGCATTTCTGTGTTAAATCTCTGCATGATATTTTTGGCTTGGGTTGCTTCATCCTTCCCTAAATTATTCACAGTATGGCTGGATGGTTTGCACAGAAAAGGATGTGACTATTCCACCTCTCTATTCAGTCATCTGTTTTGGAAGCAAATAGAAATTTCAAAAGTATGGCATGTCCAACCAAAGTAAGTCAGTTGGCTTTGGTATTGAAGAACCATCCCTGGCACTGTTTAGTAGATTATTAACCTCTGACTCAACCTCCTGGGACACCCAGACCCTTATTCTTTGATATTTCAGAGACTTCATTAGATAATTTGGTTAATCTGCTCTGATGTTTTCAATTAATTATTTTCAAGCCTGCTTAGTGGAACAGCATCAGGGCACTCTTACAAAGAGGTAGTGCATAAGTAAATAGATAACAGGTTAGTGACCACGGTCATCACAGGTAAGAGGAAACAGAGAAAGAAAACGTAGCTCAGAGGATATGTTGGTCTACTGGAAGAAATATGTTTTTGAATGAAAAATACTAAGTGATATAATCAGATTTTAGGTTTTTGTTTATTTTTTTACAGGTATTTGCACTTCCACAGCCAAAGTTTGAAATAAATATTTTTGTAGACTACTGTATACAGTTGCAGTAGTAAAAAAAAATATGTGCTCTGTTAGTCCTATTTCTGCAAGATTGACTTTTTTTCCATAAAAGACAAAAAAAAAAAAAAATTGAAAAAATTACAGTGAGTAGTTGCACATTTTTGCAGCCATTTTTTTTTTCAGAATGTAAGTAAGCTATATATAAATGTACAGATCATTCTGGATCTATACAATAAAATTGGAAAAGTCGTAATACAGATGAGGATTATGTTTCATCATAATGGAAAATAATACCTCATCAGTAACCTATAAAGCAGAAAACCAGCAGTATTTCATAAAACAACTTTAAAGATGACTTTTAAGGTGTATACTCCTCATTCTAAGTTAGATTCCAGCTAGTGCCCATATAAGCCAAAGAAAAAGAGATCTGCATTGCCTCAAGCAAGGAGAATTTGATTCCTGTATTTCACAACATTTTCACCTCATATATTAAACTTACTGTTTCTTTTGGTTTATTTTGTTTAAGCATACTCAGGATGCCTAAAGCATTTTAGTTTTATATGTTTATACATTAACATTCAAATAAATAAATACCATGATGGAAATGCACTCAGGCCTGCAAGAATGTTATTTCATCTGACTTAAAACATTTTATAAACATTTTATTTTCCTCCTTCTTTCTCTCCTGCTTGGAAATATTTATTGTTTATTTATGCTGTTTATTATCAGGTAATATAAATAATATTGAACAAATCATGTTGTTAAAAGTTGACATATACAAAAATGAACATGTCTTTTTGGAATCAGGTCCCTGATTCTCACCCAATCATTGAAGTTTATAGGGTCACTAGCACCAAGAAAACACTCTAAGTTTAAAATGCAAAACTGACATTTATTGCAACATTTTAATATTATCTGAACATTTAAATTATTTCCTTAATATCAAATAGATGAAGGAAATATAATGTCACATTTCTGTCAGAGAAAAAATTTGTTTTCAGTACATTTTTTTTTTGTTTCCCATCTGTCAGCAATATATTTAGGATTTCAGCTGCACAGACTGCAAGAAACACAATAAGTCCAATCTTCCACTGTAGCCTGGGCATGTTCAGATAGAAAAGTATATGCAAAACATATGAAGAATATATACACCATTTTCACATCCTCTGCATCTATGTTAGCTACCTGAAGACCTTTAATGAAGAGAAAGAGGCAGTTTTTTGTCTCAGGATAGAATGAATGGCATTAGAGGAATCTGCTTCTCTGTAGTGGTTTCTAAAGTAACCACACTAACGACCTCTAGGGTGGATAGCGACACAGTAGGTGCCAAGTTAGGTAAAATAAATCCCACTTGGGAGATAACAGAGAAATTTACATCCAGAGTAAAAAATGTGAACTTCTACAAAATGTCTTCATTATATCAAATTTAACCTTTCTACAGTTATGATAGCATGAAGTAGAAATACAGTTATCCAACTTATTGATCACTATTGCTAATGAATCTCTACAATTGGTGTATAAAAATGGGTCTGCAATGATCTTAAACAAAACAGTCAGGATCTTCCTCTATTATGCACATTTTTCTGTAATTTTCCTTTTGTGCAGAGTTAGGAATTAGTAGAGGAAAACATAGCAATATCATCAGAAATTCTAATCTAAACTAGTTGGGGTAGAGACAAACCTCAATGTAGACTACTACAAAAAGTCTGGCAAATGTTATTAAACCCACTTTCTTCTTCTCTTTCTTTCCCTTCTATTGATAATAACTATGTCTAGAAAAAATGTCTGGAATTAAAGAAGGGAATATCTCTGTTAGAAAAATGTCCTGTAAATTAACATTGTTGTTGTTATATACACCAGTGAAGGAGAACAGATGTGCTTATTCCTGTGTTTTAGTTTCTGCTTCTTTTGAGAACTTAGCTTCCTGAATCTCATCTTAGCTGCAATTAGTCTTATATGTCACAGATGCATGAGTCTTAAGGATTATATTTTTAATTGAAAATATCTAATCAGAAACAGATTTTCTGCTGTAAAATGCAAACCCCATGGTTGTTTCTGTGTTGAATTTTCATATGGCAAAATTCATTGCGTAAGTATATGTGAGGTGTATGAAATGCCAATCTTTTCCATATGTAAGTCTACCCACTTTCTCCATTATATTCACATATGGTTAAGATTTATATAAGTCAAAAAAACCACCCAGTTAGCATCTCATTGGAAATTGCAGTACCTAACATTCAACAACACTAGAATAACAGGACTCCCAGATCAGAACTGAAAACCAACTCTGCTCAAAAATCAGATAAATAAATCATACATAGGTTAAAAAATTACATCAGTTACAAACTCCAATCTGTTTAAAATTGGAGCCTTCTTCACTTGCTAACAAAGTTTTCAACATTGTCCTGAGTTTTCTGCTATATGTTGTTTCAGACATGAATTTTCCATTATTCTACAAATACCGTATTTATCCTCCATCACGTTAATTGTCCATTTTCTAGTTTCAGTCTATATTACTAATTGAAAAATTTCTTTTAATTTCTACACCTTAGTTTAACTTCTAATTTAAGTTCCAGTAGCTCTAACATATCCTAAATTCCAAAATTAGATTGAGAAATCAGTCATGACAGTCTAAGAACCACCTTTTTGGAATACATCAACATTTTTTGGTTTTTTTCCAAACAGAAATAAAATATTTATAGCCTTAAATACAGACAAAAAGAAAAACAACTCAAATTACCACCACAGGCAACTCTATACTGCTAAGTTTGCGGAAGACATGCACAAAAGATGTTTTCCTAGAGTTTATTTTCAGAATGAAGACTGTGTGAATCTCAAAATAATGAGTTTAGATTTTTGTAATAATGGAAATCTAACTTTTGTTTTGTTATTTGAAAATTCTCTTAGCCTCATTCTTGTTCAAATCAGAATAATTTAATTATTTAGCCTTGTACCTCTCTTGCTTTTATGCTTATTTTTAGTAGTTTCAGTTGGTGGATTCACTTGGTTTGTGTCATTACCATTAAAACTTAACCTCAGTACATTGCAATGGTGCTACTATATTTCATTCATATAGATTTTCTACTAGCTTTAGCTTATGCTGTCCTAAAATAGCTAAAGCTTGAGTAAGAGTCAAAGTTAATTATAACTTCTTTCTCCCACATATGTGTTTTAACTGCTTATATATCAGTATTCTGAATCATATATTTTCCTTATGCCGCTAAATAGTGCACTTGAAGAGGGTTTAGGTCTACTTACATGAACCTTTCCTTAGTACAGATCAGCTGCTGTGCTGGTTCATATCTTTTGATCGAAAGGTTATATTCTTGTGACTAACTGTAAGTTATCTTCCTGCTGTATCAAGACCTCTTTCTCAAGACCCCTCACAAGAACATTTACTGACTCTTTATTTCTTTTTTTATTATTATTAAGATTTGTTGTTTCTGCTTCTAGCCTTAAATTTATACTTGAAGTTTTATCATCAGGGTCCATCTTTTTATTCCAGCCTGTACAATACCCACCTGGTGTACTCTCCTGATTAGAGCTTTCAGGCACTTAGAGATGTCTTTTTTTAGTTGCCTGTAGAACAATTTCTATGTTAAATTTAATTTTTAGACGCTGCATAACAAGATGACTTCTCAGTTACATTATGTTCTTCTAGTCTGTTATTAATGAGCAATTATTCACTTGCTATAGGATACAAAAGATTAAACATTCATGCAGCAGATAAAAAATAAAATCTCCTGAAAGCATATAATACTTAGTGAAGTCTGTCTCTATAGGAGCTGTTATATATAGAGGAACTTCACAAATACTACTTTTGTAAGGTTGCAAAATTATTAAGGTCTTTTTGTCCCCTACTAAATACTCATCTACCGAGGTTTTGGCAAAACTTGAGCCTGACTTCTGCAGTCCCAAAAAATAACAGCTTCTTGAGTCAAAAAAAGTTGGTCATAGCTAAATCATAACAAGGTATGACCTTGTCCAGTTGTAGAACAGATATACTTTCCTTTTGTAAATGACACAAAAATAATCATTTTTGGATGCCCCACTTACAGAAATTGTACTGTTTCATCTTCAGCTGGCCTTAAAACTCTGTCTGGATTTTTTTATTCTCCAGAAATATGCCTAGAATGGACAGTGTTGGTTATTGGTCTGTTGTCTGATTTTTTCAGCTAGAGACACCAGGCCACCGTATTTCATGTGCTATGTAACAAAACTAAAATTAGGGACATATTTAATTTCATTTTCCTACATAACTCTTAGTCTTTATTGATGTGACATTCTTATTTCATGAATGGGAATGCCTATAATTGCTATCATGAGCTCCAGTTCAATTCAAGGTGAAAGCTGAAGTTTTACATATTTCTTTGGTCACAAGTTCCCCATTCAGATATTCTTCTTTCCATAATAGAAGTACCTAGCAATATATTTTAACTATATGAAAAAAATATCATGCACAAGAAAAAGAAATGTTTTCCACACATCTCTAATACTGAAGTTGAGAAAAAAAAACAAACAAACCCATAAAGCATAAAGAAATTTATATTTTTATGTACAATTTCTAAATATACTTTCAAATCACACTTTTAGTATTCTCTAGCCCTCTGCTACCATGCCTGCCTTCCTCTGTTCAAATGCAGCAAAATACCTCACACATTCAAAATGGATTTCATCTTTTTCTTCTATTTTTTAAACTAAAGTGGCCATTTAGTATTTATAAATGATGAATGAATTTAATTTAATTATGAATTTTTCTCCTAAAAAATGGCTTGTTCCACTACTGCATATATATTTCATAAGTCTTTCTTGAAAATAAGGAATGGTTCTACTATTTAAAGTGGTATATTACTAAGCCAATATTCTTATAGCAAAATAAAAATGGAATGAAAATAAAATTAATTAATATTTTGGAGCTAATTATACTAGCAGTTTATTGGAGATATGGATTGTAGTTATGTAAGTTTCTTGCTAAGCAAAAAATTACCCACAAGCTCTAACTCATGAAAATTTCACAGAACACATCTTGGGATTTTCAAATGCCTTCTTGAAACGGTTAATCACTGACATACCTGATGTGTAAGAGTAAATAGAGATAGAAGTAATATGTTTGATGCTTTACATCTTGTTACAATCATCTACTTCTTTGCTAATAGCATGTAAACTGCTGCCATTCTGAATGGCTAAATCATTCTGACTCATGAACGCAATGAAAATACTGCATAAAAGAGCTAGATACTACAAAATTTAGTTTCCAGTCATTTGCTTTTGATAGATTCTATACTGAGAAAGAAAACAGTTTCAGAGGGTATTGCACTCATGAGCAGGGCTGGTGCTGAGTCACAAATGGTGTTTTACCCCTCAGCATTGCATTTATTTGGTATAGGAGCCTGGAAGTCAAATACAGTAATTCCACTTCATGGTTATGTGGTTCTTCAAGGTAATAGGTCATGTGTATAACCATTTGTTTACAGCACCTTTATATAGAAGGTTTCTTGAGTGCAGGATTCACATTCTGATGCTGACTTTGGAGCCATAACCACCTAATGATTTTATCATTATTATTATTATACATCAGATTTTTTTACTGCTATTATCATTACTAGGCTGATGACTAAAATGAGTGAACACAAAAGCTGGTTCAGTGACATCTTGCATTCTGACCTTATTAGTGCAGAAATCAATGATTACAGTCCCTGATGAGTCAACTGTTCCACCTCAGGTCCTTAAACTAAAATTAAACTTCTCTGAAACATGTAAGTTCTTATTATGTGCAAAGAAATGTAAAAAAGTAATAAAGGATAAAAAGATAAAAAGCATCCTGCTAGTTATCAGTAATTTTGAACATCAGACTAGATCTGGTTACCTGAAGAATTATCAGAAGACCAGTGCTATAATTTCCTTATCCTAGAAATCATATTGGTATGAACATGGAGGTTACCAGTGGAGATTATCATATTAGCAAATTTCTGTCATTTAATGTGACTTCTTGGGGTTTCTTACCACTTTTCCCTCTTGAAATGGGGAGATATTTGAAGAAACAAAGTATTTTCTGTCTGTCTTGTAGACAAACTAGATCTCAAAATTTGAAAGAAAAGAATAAACTTTATATGTATGTCTTAGCAGGTTTGCACCCATTTTTACCCTGCTGATTTCCAAGTTTAAAAGATGATACTAAAATATTTTTTCTTCTTTTTTAAGTTAAATTCTATAATATTAGAAACTTAATAGGTTCTTTTGCAGCTTAAAGAGAACAATATATTTTCCCAAAAGAATCAAGAGTATCTATGAAGATCTCTTCTTAAAAAGACACAGATTTTTATACTATTGTTGCATTAAAATTCTCTTTGAGATTATTTTTTTTTTCATCATTCAATTAATCAGCACCATTAGCCAAGAAAGTACAAATTGGTCAGTAGGTAAACTTTTTTTTTTTTTCCATCACCTTTGTTATGCAACTAGAAAATTCTAATGCATAAAGCTAAGGTTTTATGCAGCCAAAGATCAGACTCCAGCTCCTGGAGAAGGACCTATCCCATCTATTGGTACTTCCAGATGCAACATATAACAGCATGAATATACAGACAATCCATTGCACAAGTATCCTTTCCTAGGTGTATAATGTGATAACAGCAGAAAATTACCAAAATTACCATGTTCCTCCACATTATTATTTTCATTATAAAAAGCAGGTGTTTTCTGTGTGAAATAGAAATAACTTGTTCTTTATCATCTTTCTATGTGTTTCAATCAGTCTGAACAGCAATTAGTAGATTGAACCTCAAAACCTTTGGCATGGACTAGGAATTTTTTTCAGTTGAGTATTTTATGGCTGTTGAGCATCTGATATATTTCACATGCTGTCTCTTACTAGCTCTGAGTGTGGGGCTAAATAATAAAAGTTCACAGAAACTGGTTCAATTATATGATTGCCAGATGTAAATGAAGACTTCAAAATATGGCTTGCAATAAATAGGATAAGTAAGTTCATTTTCCTCTCAACATTGTTAAGGGAACAGCATTAAGGTAACATTTCTAAACTCCTTGGATTTTAAACTGCGCTCCTGGGTCTGAAGAAGAAGATATATAACTAACAGCATGAGGGACCCAAAGAGTTTGTGATTCCAGCAACCACTGAAATGTTATGTTGCAGAACAGAGCCCAGAGAGACTTTTCTTCTTCTATTCCTCTTTAATCAGGTCTCTGTTTTTCCCTAAGACAAAGTAAATAAAGTTACATTTCACTCCGTCCCCTGCAGGCAAGTCACACATGATATAAAAGCAACGGAGAGACACTAGGAGTTGTTTTCTTCTAAAAAGGAACTTACTGGTCTAAATTTACTGAAATAAGGTAAAGAGTAGTAACCTCAAAGTTATATTTTCATTCTCATTCTCTACTTCACAGTAGCACTAATTCCCTAGTCCTTAGTCTCCTTGTGTTTTTAAAGGAAAATACTAAATAGCATTTCTATCTGAGATACAATAAAGCTATTCATGGACTAGCTGTAAACAAGCTTCTCAGGGAGAAGGAAATAAAAGAAATTAGCCTGTGGAGTCCTACACTGCTGTGGCTCGACTATTTGCCATGCCTAAACTAGCTTAAGTCTGATGACATTAGCAAATGAAGTGGAGGTAAAGGCTGCTGAAGAGCCAATTTCCCAGTCATATGGAAGCCAGAAAAATATTAGAAGCTAGTAATACAATTGGCAACTAAGAGAACTGTCAAGTATCCATTTCCATGCTTGAGGCCACTGACACTGGAAGAGCCAAGTAACACTGATCTCATGATAGCAACAAGCTTTGTGGATAACAAGCGGTGCTGAAAGGAAGAAATCATATACTGGAAAAATTATCTAGGTTGCTGCTCATCATCAGCCAGGTAGCATAAACCACAGAAAAATCCATTCCATACAGAATCTGTGAGGTTTTTATATTAATGGCAATTTCTTATGTTAATTTTTTATAATGTTGTGTTGAGAGAGAAATGGAAATGTACGTATAAAATCTGTCTTATGATAAGGTAATAGACTTAATTTTGATAGATATTTATAAGCTTCTAGTGAATGGGTGTGAGGAAATTTAGATTCTTGCAGTGATAAAGACATTTCCTATAGCTAACACACGAATGGGAAAAATTACTCTTCCTTCAGCCAAGCATAATATCCTGGAAAGGAACAGTCAAAATAAGCTTCTCAAATTGTTTGAAGCCACAAATTGTCATGAGACTTCTGTTTCTACCTAGACTAAAAAATAGAATTCTGGGTAAAAAATACCATTATGACTGCAGAGGATATATAAGTAATTAGATATAGGAACATAGTGTCTTACATTATTAATGTCTTTAAGATCCTCATATGTTAGGTGTTTGAAGGCAGGATTAGAGAAAAGGATCTATATGCAGCAAAAAGTAGACATCAGAGCAGTTGACTTAGATCTTGATTAATATGTTGTCCCCCAAAAATAAGACTGAGAAAGATATTGCTGGATGCAAGGCTGGATCATGGTCCCAGTTTCTTACTACATAAGATAAAGGTAAAAAGGTAATTAATCACACTCTGAAAGCTGGCTCTGATAAGCAATATACATAACATTTTAACAACTTAATCACAACCTGAAAAAAAATAGTAAATCTAATGGCAAGTAAATGATTATGCTGACAACAGAAAACTTCAGTCAATTGAAGGCAGCTACCCATTTCCATACTTAGCTGATCAACTCATTAAACTGTCAGGAAAGAAATAATAGTTTGGTTCTGGCATTTGAATGTGACCACATCAAGCTAACACTTAAAGATAAAGGAAGAACTACTTTTGAGACACCCACAGAGGTTCCAGACCCAAAGAATGCCTCTGTGAGTCATGAATGCCCTAGGAATGTTCCAGTAAGTAGTAAATAATCTATTACAAATTTTGAGATGTGAAGATAACTTCACAACTTAGATGACTTCACTTTTTTCATGAAACCTGGAAGGAACATCTGGTAAGAGCAAAAAGGAATTTTAAAGTGAGGAAAATTAGTGTTGTTTCATGAAACTTTGATCTTGTGGTTGATATTTTCTTTTCATGTTTCTAAAGCTTATTCATGTGTTAAGGAATTGATGGGTGGATTGTGAAGTCTCATCAGCCTTCTAAACCCTAGTAGTTCTCAAAAAAACTGACATCGTTAACAGCAAAAGCAAAAATGCTAGTGGAAAATCAGTTGTTGGTAGTTCTTGATAGTGTGTTGATAACATGTGTAGTATGATATACTATTTCCTTCTTCTTCAAATGAAGAAAGCATGCCTTTTTATTACTTTTGTATAAGTATTGGGTATCTTCAAAGCACTGTGATGTTTTGCAGTACATTTACACAGAGTGTCACCAGAACTGCAAATAATTATCAAGGTGAAACAGATTAGCTTCTCCTACAGATTTAGCATAACTCTAAGGGGGAAAGAGTGAAGCAGTATAATTTTTTTATTGTATATTTAGCTTTAGGTTTTAAAGAGCATGGCCTATTTTGGGGAAATGTTAAGTATGAATTGCTTCAATACATTATCATACCAAGAAACAGCAAGTGTTCTAATGAATATGTAGGTGATGGTATTTCGGTGGCTTTGAATATTTTTTTCTCTTCTCTCAACCCACTATTGATCAATTGTAAATCCTAGCAAAATGTGTCTGGACTTCTCAAAGCACAGTCTTTAATTCTGGCCTAGAAGCTTTTGTCACCTTCAGACATTTTTATAGAAAATTGCTTGCCCCTCAAAATATCATTCATCTCACTCCTCTCTAGACCTTGCAGTAGCTCACTTGCTTCACTTTAGAAGGTTTCTGGGGCACTTGTAATGCCAAGTGTGAGGTCACAAAAGGAATATATTTCCAACAGTGATTTGTAAAAAAAAACCAAAAACCACCCAGCTTGATTCTCTAAGGGCAGGGCAGGAAACTGTACTGAAAGAGCACTGAAAACGCTGTTGTAACTGGGAAGGATAACACTTCTTATAAGCTGGGATTGTCTGACTTGGAAATGGGGGTTTTTACACTTCCATAAAATCATAGCATCATAGGATAGTTTTGGTTGGAACGGACCTTAAAGTTTGTCTAGTTCCAATTTTCCTGTCAGGTGAAGGGATAACTTACGCTATCCCAGGCTGCTCAAAGGTCCATTCAAACTGACCTTGAAGACTTCCAGGGATGAGGCATTCAGAACTTCTCTGTGCAGCCTGTTTCAGTGCCTCACCACCCTCACAGTGAAGTTACTTCATATCTCATCTAAATTTATTCATTTTAAGTTTAAAGCCATTCCCCCTTGTCCTTTAAGTACTGCCCTTGTAAAAAGTCCCTCTCCTGCTCTCTTACCTCTGTACCTAAAGAGGTAAGAGCTGGTGTACAGTATGTCTTCTTATGTTGGGGCCCTCAGAGCTGAACAATGAGAGCTGGAGGACACAAAACTGAACATACTACTCATCCTTATTGCCTTGCACAGAAATGCCACTGAACTCCCTAGAAGTTAATAGGAATCACAGAGGAGCCACAGGAGCCACTGCTATATGCAGCTCATATTTAATCAGTGTGCTTTTTGACACCATTCTTTCCCAACCTATACAGTCTGATCTGGCCTCCTGTGCAGTTTAAAAGATATACTACCTATATTTCTCCCACTAAACAGCATTTTTCCTTTTGATCTCCAGATTTCTTTAAAGCTTCAATTTAAAGAATTACCTTTCCAGCAATTATACTTCTCACGAAAGAAGACAATCTTCAGAAACCATGCATATCTATCTGGGGAAATAGTAACATAGTTTTTTGAGGGTTTTCCCCTCATTTTTTTAAGTTACTTTTACAGAAGCCTTAGGAAAAATGTATTACTGGAGAAATTAATAAAGTTGTTTTAAAATAAATGATTGTAAAGAAATATATTGCAAAGGTAATATTTTAAGCATGAGGGTAATCTAGTCTCACTCAACAAGATACATGAGGCTTTAGAAGTCAGTTTCACAAAATTGTATATATTCAATTTTGCCTTCTTAGACCTTTAAACCTATCTATTAAATATCAAACATCTTAGAAAAGTAACACGTTTTTACATTATACATATTGTATTTTTTTCAATGCCCAAAAATAACTAAGAGAGTAACTTAGAATATTTCTTTATTTTTTTCTTTGTGTTAATTTGGGATATAGCCAGATGATGTCTTATAGAACAGCTGGAACTATTCAGTAGATGACAGTTCCATAACTGTTAGTTATCACTCCTCACTTGAGATGTGATAACTGAATTCATGACTACTGTTGGCCCATTTCTGGCCAAATAAACCAGATTGTCTTAAGGAAGCAACACAAGTCATTTAGGCAAACTTTATTTACTTGTACTGAACTGAACTAAGAATGAACCTTACATCCCATCTAATTCCACTACAGTGCAAAACCAAAAATCACAGGAGTCCTGTAGAGATACTGAAGAGAAAGAGAGCACCTCTAGAAGGTGATTTTTTCCATCTGAATCACTGCTTGTAAACATTTTAATCTCTTTATCAACCATCAAGAAATTCTGAGCTACTAGTTTAGATTAAACAATCATTAGAGCATACAACTTGATGCCTATAGTTAGAATAAACTAAAGTCTTGATGATTGCTTCACATATGAGAGTGATATGTGAGGCATTTAGTGGATGAGGAGTAATTCCTTCTTAAACAATTGTAGCTGTAGCAGCCAAGCTCTTTATAACTCATATATTGACTTTTCAATAGACCTCAAAGACAAAATCATATTGTCACTGCTTGCAACCCATATTAAATGCTTGCTTTTAAAATACATTTGTACTTTTACATCCCTTTTAGAAAGAATACCCAGATGTAAGAGTAAATTTTTGGGAGGGATTATGTGAACTAAAATTATTTATTTACTGGGCTACCACTTTGTAGGCTGCTGTTCTATTCCTCTATGTATTAAAACCATGCCACAAACTACTAAAAGGGAAAAGCTAAGACACTTGTTCCTCTCTCCTGTTTACTTTCCTTTAATGACTTTGGGAGGAGTGGAAGGGCTAAGCAAAATTGAAAGAGAACAATTTTAAGCAACTGGATCGTGAAGATAATTACTTTTATTTATATTTGTTGCTATATTAATGATGTCATTATTATTTAAAGTAGATTAAGTATAGCTACATTGTCACAGCAGAATTAGCTGAAGGGACGAGCGTATGAGCATCCAAATGAATGGCTCTCTTTTGAATTGGTGAGCAGTTGATACAACAAGCTATTAATTTTCTTTGGTTGGCTGGATGGTTGGTTGGGATTTTGGTCATTTTCCTGCAAAATTATCGAGTTTAACTGGATCATTGTCTTTCAGCCATAATCAGTGCAAGTGGTAGACATTGTCAATGTCAGAAAGGAGAGGAGAGGAGAGGAGAGGAGAGGAGAGGAGAGGAGAGGAGAGGAGAGGAGAGGAGAGGAGAGGAGAGG